>JARYHS010013631.1:35785666-35833076 GCA_031002005.1 Vandiemenella viatica | reverse complement strand
AGAACACCCCACACTGAACACACAATCAAATTCATATACTCTTACAACTCTCACGAATACTTTCTCACTGCGGACGGCAACGGAAAACTTACGGTAATCTACTACGCTAGTACACGGGCAAGGCGTTCATGAGAAGTGTATATTGTGTTCTCGTGTCCGTTTGGTTAGTGTGCGTTTATTAGTTCAAATAAATTTTGCTTTATTAGATTTATGTTGTAGTTTAGAATATGTTGGTTACTGAATCATTGAGCTGCTGGGGATAGTAATATGCGTGACTTCTGGTGAGGAGGAATCATACGAACTGTATGCTGATCACAGATTTTAATGAAATATCTACAGGTTTAATATCTTTGAGTACTCTTCATTGACCGGCTTTGCATTGGAAAATGACAGTAATTGGGTTGGTAAGTTTATTGATGGATAGTAATCTAGAAATAATTTTTTCAATGATATTTATTATTCTTCCTTCAGACTCTTTGGATTTATATAATTATATTTCTGTATGACTGTTTTTTAGATGACAGATAGTAGTAAGTTTTGTTCAATGTCAGCAATGTAGCTTCTAAAGTATTAATCCACCATCCAGAATTTCAGTTCTCTGACTCGCATTATTATAAGTAGGAATGTACCATAGATATCAGACGACGGTTAGTCACAATGACCTGGATTAAAGTACTTTTTTATAATTAATTTAATTGCAATGGAGCACAGGCTCCGGTGTCAATTTCCCTACACCCCCATCTTCCCCATATCCTGCACATACCTACATTTTTATCTAAATTTTATCTTAAATTCTTTCAAAGTTTTCGGTAAATTATTGATCATTTCTCTTGGTAACTCATTCCAATCCCTGACATCCTTACCTAAAAAAGAGAATCTTCCCACACCCTTGTGCCTGAAATCGAGTGCCAGCTTGTGGTCATTATCATCATTTCCCTTCCATGCACTACTTTTCATACCTACTCCAATATCTTTCCATGCCTCATCGCCAGTATATGCCCTGTACACTCCCATGACCCTCCTGATTCTCCTCCTGTCTTGCAATGAATCCCATTCCAGCTCCTTTATCACATCCGTCACTGATTGCATTCTGCGATAATTTCCAGAAACAAATCTAGCAGCCCTTTTTTGCACCCTCTCCAACTCCTGTATTTGATACGTAAAATGAGAGTCCCATACTACACTACCATATTCGAGCAATGGTCTGACCAAAGTTTTGTAACCCAATTCCTTTACTTCTCTCGTGCATCCCCTCATCACTCTCTCCAACAAGTGCAGGATTTTGAAACCTTTTCTTACCACCTGTCCTATGTGTCCTGCCCAGTTAAGCTTGTTATCAAATGTAATGCCAAGTTATTTACATTTCAAGTCTTCAGCAAAGAAATTTTTTCCTCACCTTATATTCACAATTAACCTTTTGTTTTTTATTCATGTATCTAATAAGCTGACTCTTCTTTGCATTTATCTTCATCCCATGTTTACCAACCAAACTAGATATCCTTTTCACATCACCCTGCAACTGTTTACAATCCTCTATCGTTTTGATTCTTTTATACAGCATTGTGTCATCTGCTTAGTAAATAATCTAAGTACACACTGGAGTAGCGGGAAATAAGAAACTTTATGCGTTACCTAGGAAAAGAGCATATTATGGGGAAGAGATACACTCCAAAATACCCTATACTAAATACTTCAGAGTAGAAGGTTCTAGGCAGCAATATTGCAACACATCACAATTAAACTATGGTTTGAGAAAAGTATATGTTCAAAAAAACTAGTAACAACCATAGTCCGCTGGAATACAATTTTCGGCAGCTGGCGACGACACCTACATCGCCTGAACATTGAGGACAATCCAACCTGTGACTGCGGAACCAGTGAATTTTTTTTCTTTTTTTTTTCTAATGGCTTTTCCCCTTGTCAACGTCAAGGATATTACAGGCGAGAAAGGAATGAGGTCAAAGAACATCCCGGCACTCTCCTGTAGTGGTTTAGATAAAATGTGGAAAATCCAAATCTGGATGATCGGAATGCGAGGGCAAAAGGCAACCGCTATCCTACCAAGCTCGGTGGCAACAATGAAGAAGAAACTTCCGATCACATATTTTTTAGCTGTGGTAAATATATTTTATCTCTCGACGCTATCATAATAGCCTTTGTAAGGGAAGGCCATCAAGTACCAACGTCAATACTAGCTCCTGTACAACGTAGTCGTAAGAAACAACATAACCATCTAAGCAAATACAATACAAAGACCAACATCCCTGTGAAACCGAGATGAACAGGAAATTTGGCCTTTATTGAGTACTAGCCCGTACCCGCGACTTCGTACGCGTGGATTAAGAATTTTTTGTGCCAGAATTAAATATAGAAAGTTGTTGGTAACGAAGGATTGGTCCCAAACAATATCGAGTCGGAATAATATGACAGGAAAGCTAACACTATATCATTGTACCGTCGAACTTGTCTCTTGAAGAGAAACAATTTCCAACATATTTCAGTAACCATTCGATAAGGTCTCAAAATTTCGTGACTACAACTGTTAGTCATACTGGAAAAAATATCCTGTGCCCTTCATACAGATTTCCTTATAAAATTCCATTACAACGATATAGTCATTTAGTCGTCAAAACGTAACAAAAAGACAGAGACTTACTTCCGTATTTATAAATAATATTACTGTGGTTCACACTCACACACTGACTGCGAACAACACCTGAGGGATCATTATAACGGGAAAAGAATGTACACCTACAACATTGCAAGACTACCTACTATTTGCCTCGCATTGCACCTGTAACTTTCTAATATCTACAGTTTAACATTCAATCCGAAAAACCTACGGCCCAGGCCTGACTCTTACGATCAAAAACAATTTTTAAAAATCTTAGCCTTCACGGAGATTTGAACCGGAGACCACGACGTTCGTAAGCAAGCTCTTTAGCCACTGAGCTGGCAGTCCACTACACGGATACACGGTACGGAGACATCCATATTCAACGTGTCTGTCTATCGCCGTATTTGGAAGTTATGAGACAAAATGTGTTATTTATAAAGATAATTTTTCAACCAAATGTAGACAGTATTTTTCTCCTTGTTTCAAAGGATAAGTGTGCAAAGTTTCATCGAGATCAGATGAAAACTGTGGATTTGTATGAAGAACAAACAAACAAACAAACAAACATACATTCATCTTTATATATAAAGATTATATTCCTGATGTTGATTTTTTTAACAATACCATTCCTTTAGAAATCATAATTTATTCTAAAATTTAGTTTTAATAATTTTCATCACACCTTTAACACTTACTGACAGATTCAATAAAATTCATAGTTCCTAATTCATTGTTACTAATAATATTGGATTTTATTAAACAATTCATTTAGATATTGAAAATCCATAAATAAAATTTATGTTAACGAATAGGGAAAAAAGTTTAAATTGGTTTATAGTTGCATTTCTGTACCGTATAATTTATCCTACGACATATAAAGTTATCTGTAACTACGAAGAACGCGTTCTCCTTAATTTTTTCCGTATGCTGCCTTCCATCTTACGAGATTAATTTTGATATATAAATTATTCATTTGTCTTCAGTTGATGTCATAACGTGGAGACTCGTTAATAAATACCGCTTTTAATAAATATTTTAAGTTAATAATTAGCTTAAAATTCTGTTGTACACACCAGCTGGATGTATAGCGGATAAGGCTAGCCATTAAATAAATAAATATAAATAAAACTATAAGGGTCTGAAACATTCAGCACTTTGTTTATTATTTTACTTCCAATAATTCCTGAAGTTGGACGGAAAAGACGATAATTATATTTTAAGTATTCTATCTTAGAATGGAAATTCTTCCAAAACCCGGCTGGGAATAATACTGAAGCTGCCCCCGCGATGCCACAGTTTTCAATCCACATAAATTTCGTATTATCGAAATGAAGGGAAGCAGGCCGTATATCAAGCCGCTGTCTGGTAAATTGCTTCCCTACCTCTCGGGTGACAGGGATATTTATCGTTACTAATTTTCGTTTATAATGTAATAAAGGGCACGGAGGCAGTTTCTTTTGTGCGGAAGCCAAGAATCCTTTTGACTAACAGTATAGTGGCCCTTTCTTCATTCATATGATCGTTATTTACTTCTCTTCGGAGCTTTTATGAAAGATTATCGACTTACGCTTTGGTAGGCTATTTTACTGTTATAAAAAAATCCATTCATTTCTAAATATTAAGAATTTTTAGAAAAATAATTTTACTGAATTCACATAATCGACCGAGCGACATAACTGTTTCGTATAAGATTAATGAGTTACAGTTAAAAGCGAGTTGTATACTCTACGAACTGCTGTGTTTAGTGGCTAATATTCAAACTGTTAGATTTTGCTCGAACTTTTTTACGAATATATTAACAAAGATAATAAATATTCAATAGCACTATGGTGGAAATGATGACAGTGAAAGCGATGAAACTATATCATTGTTTTACCCCACTAAAATCTCAACAAATTTTCATTTGTCTTATTGAGAACTGCATACACTATCAAGTATCTAAGAAAACGTAAACCTGCTTTTGTATATGTAACTGAGCATAATTGCTTTGTAAAACTGAAATTGTAAACATTAATTTTTAGTAATTTGATTTAATGGTTTTATATATAATGAGAATAGATGTCTGTGGTGGTGTCAGTATTGGAAATATCTTTTACTATACAAGTAATACTTTTCTTCCTCGTCACAAATACGATTTTCTGTGATATTAGTTTTTGCTTCTTTTGTATGTTTGTACAGTTGAACTTCACGGATCATGAACAATTCCCGATTTTCAGGCCTTCCTAATTTGTGAACTAGAGATTACATTGTATTGGAAGTGTTGATGCGCTGTACGACGAAATTCACAGGTTTTTCGGTAGAGTGAAAGCATTATCATATGATACTGTGGTATGTGATTTTTGCTCTTCCCCTTATTTGTAAGTATCTTGTGTTCAGCCTCTAATTTGTTATTAATTATTTCCCCACGAAGAGACTCTAGAAGAATTATGTTCAATCAATACATAATTTTACTTGCCATTTACTCCCGCTGGTACTAGTTTCTCCTTTCTCATCCAAATTTAGTACTGGCAATGAAAAGGTCGGAGACATTTTACGGTACAACAAACAAATACATTTTCCGATTACTTACTTCCCTAGCAATAAAGACAAAATCTTAACCACTAGTTTTATATTCAAATATTCAGTTTTATTTTTACAAATACAAAACAAGAATAGTGAAATACTTTCTCGGCTGCGGGGTCGTAATTATTCGCCAATATTATACTTTAACATACATCACATTGTGAATTTTTGTATCCCAATATATTATTTATCTTTTTTTTATCACTTGCGCCTAATAACTTTCCCTACATTTTTGGTCTTCATAAATTTGTTTGTAACATCACTCATCCGACTGCCTGCTACCTCCTCTTTTTATCCTGACTTGCAAAGTAAAACCATTTTTTTTACTCTAATTTTCTTACTATTTTTCCATATAATAAAAATTGTTATCGATTTAATTCACATGTTTCCGAGGTATGTCATAAAATTTCAATTTATGTTCTGTCTCTCCGTTATGACAGACACCCTGCTTGATGCACTCACACTTGAAGACCTTAAATAACAGTTGGAAGCGACAGAACGCAGGCTTCCGAGCTCTCGTTTACCCAGCAACGCTCGCGGAAAGTTATCGGAATTCGTTAGGCCTTTGTAAAAAGAAATGTTTGCTCAACTGTTTGCGAAGCTGCATTTCGGAGCTCGTCAGTGCTCTTCCGGCGTCATTCTAAATAACACGTCTCAAAGAGATAACAACACACTCGGAGCCTCATTTTGCTCTGCTGGAAGTTCCAACAGCATTTCTACCGTTTCTTATTCAGTAGGAGCAGTTTGTGTCAGTTTTATTCTGCATTAACGAACTATCAGGAACAGATATTGTGGTTAGTACTTCTGGAGGCGGTAACTTTCTAGGAAAGATTCGTGAATACTGCTGGTTTGAAATGAAAAACGCTGCTGGACCAACTGGAAACATTTTGTTCTCTTTCTGTCTGACATCAAACTTGAAACAAAGAAGGTTTCCGGCAGGCAACTCAATTAAAAAAAATCTGTGTTTCCGCAGTTTATCGAAAAAAATTAAAACCAGCTACAAATCGAAAAGATGGCTGCACATCGAAGTTCACATAGTAGAATTCGGCACTTTTTAATGATTGTTTATATTTTTGTAGAAAGTCTGCTTTCAAGTAAATAAATTTGGTCCAGTGGTATTGATTTACTTTCATTTTCTCAAAAAAGTAATATCTGCTTTGAACTTGAGGTAGTTGTTACGCTGCACATTTGGTAGTATGACTAACGAAATTCTAGACGACCTATGTTTAAATCGCGATGAAGCCAAGGATTTCTTCTTTAATCTAAACGTTTCCGACATTCAATCTGGTTCCTATCAAAGGAAGCGCCGTACGAATTATCCTAAATGTGTAAGGTGGTCTCAGCCTGATTCTGAGACGACCACCTGCATTCTAGTTGCGGAATCATAGATTTAAATGCGTAGATCTTCCTCCACCAAACTAATCCTGAATGTTGTGGACAGGGATATTCTCTACCGAAAGCTGGTGTTCGTTGATGGTTAATTAACATTATTTTATTTATAACTACACTCACATAATTGAAATTAATTAAAATATAAAATTATAATCAATTTACTCTATAAATATCATCTTTAATAATTAATTATCTAATTTTTCCATTAGCATCAGCAACTTTAACAGCATCAACCTTATTCGTAGACTAACCTTACTTTGTAACGCCTGAGATAAATTATTTAGTTTGGAAGTGTATTCACCCATCATTCATCATTAGCTCATTGCTTTAGAGCCTTCCTCGATTAATTAGAATAATTATATTGTCACATCTACTTACATCAAATTGTATTAATGGCTACCATCACAGTTTACAAAACATCACCCATGAGAAATTAATAAATGAGATAACAAGGTGTTATTCTTAGTGAAAGAAACATTATTACAACATTCATTAGCTGTGAGCACCTTTTTCTCAAACAAAGACCAAATATGAATTTAAAAGTGTGAAATTATGGAATATTATGTAAATACTACAGAACCACGACTCCAAGGCTTATTTAAATTGACCGACGTTAGTCTTTACCAGTCACAATGAGAGTCTGGCTTTAAGTTGTTGCTGGGTTATTTTTAGCTTGTGGCCTAGCAGTTATTTTGGTCGCAATCAAATGTCGTCTGATGGAATTACCATAAACGGTGGTGTCACTATGGGAGGCGTGAGCAGCGCAGTGTTGCGTGGCCACAGGAGCAGTTTTTGCTGCAGGTTGTGCCTGGGCTCTGTGTTAAGGTTACACAGTGCTTAGGCACGCATGACGAGCTGCTATCCTGATGCCATCAGGTCAACTATGGGATTTCTGGAGGCCGGGACTATTACAAAATCACGAAAGTAATCAAGATAATTAAATAGTGCGAAAATTTCTTGTTTGCTCCTAGAGTATAACACTGGCAAAATCACTTCATTCTAGCCTCAGCGTCATAGATAGAAATGCGTAGCTCGTCCAATGTCAACCTCACTCCCTGATTCGCAACAACAGGTCATAGATTATTTTTAATGTAGCTCAGCATTATCTGAACGAACTTTCCTTCACACAATGTGTACTTTGTTCGTTTTTAACGACCTGGAAAATGCAAATTCTACTTTTGTGTAATCAGGTCCTTTGATCTTTATTTAACCTACTCATATATTCAATAACGGCTGAAAAGAACGACCTTATTTTTTTATTTTGGCAACGGTATTCTGCCGACATCACAAAAGAGGAGCAAATATTTTCCAAGTACGACTATACGCGTACAATGTTTGTTTCTTTTGTCTTATTACTGTTTGATGATTTTTCAAACTGTTGCACCTTGGTGTCATCTATGCATTTCCGTAGAAGTTTATCCAAACTGGATTTTTGTCATATGACAGAGAACAGATACTCCAAAGCTCCAAAATAATGATTTATAAATTCTTGAAAATACTGTAAAATTCAATATTAGACATTACATGAGATAGATTATGTGTGCATTTTATCTATTTTAGCTGGCTAATTACTTACGGAGCGCTGTAACTTTTTTTTTTTAACTGCTTAACGTCTCTCTAACAGCGAGGTCTTTAGAGACGGGAAAGGATGGGGGGGGGGGGCAAGGAATGGGAAGGAATTCGGCCATGGCCTTTTGAAGGAAGCATCCTGGCATTCACCTGGGGTGATTTGGGGAAACCATGGAAAACCCAAATCTGGATGCCCGGACGGGGATTCGAACCGCCGTCCTCCCGAATGCGAGGCCAAAACGCTAGCCGTTACACCACCACGCTCGGTTGTAACTTGTCTCGTTTCTTTAACTGCTGACGTCCTTTTCGCACCGCTTCTCAGAGCTCAAGAACGAAAAAAATATCAACCGATGAAGAAAAAATGAAATAATATGTTATCCATCCTGAAAATATAATAACCTTTAGTGCATTTGTATTTATTAAATGCCATAGAGCATCTTACCCGTCGGCTAAATCCCTTTACACCTAATTTTGCATTACAGTTTTCAATTTAAATGCTTTCACTGTCTGAGGTAATATGCTCAATTCCTGTTCGGTAATTTATTCAAGTCTTTGAGTTCACCGAATGTGGTGGGTGAGCGGTTAAAGCTCTAGCCTCGCATTCGGGAGGACGCCTGTTCGAATCCCCGTCCGGGCATCCAGATTTGAGTTTTCCATGGGTTCCCCAAATCACTCCAGGCGAATGCCGGGATGCTTCCTTCAAAATGTCATGGCCGAATTCATTTCCGTTCCTTGTCCCCAGTCCCATCCCGCCTCTAATGACCTCGACGTCGACGAGGCGTAAAGCCATAAGTTAAAAAAAATCTTTGAGTTCTGTAAAATGCTCCAATTCCAGTATGTCTGCAATAAAATGTTAATTTATGGTGATTTTCTCCTCTTCCCTTTCAAATAATGCCCTCACACTTCTCTCAACACCTATCAAGTCTTCATCTTCATTGTATGCCTTCACTTGCCATCTGTCTTTCAATGAATCCCAGCCTAACTCCTTCATCGTATCAATCAGTGATACTGTTCTGCTGAAGTTTTAACAAATAAATAAAGCTGACTTTCTTTGTGCCTCCTATAACTACTCTATTTGATACTCATAATGTGGGTGTAATACAACCTCACCGTACTCAACTGTCGAACGTGTTATGACTGTTGATAGGGAGAAGATTAAAAACCTTGCAATTCATGCAGACGTTGATGAGGAGACGTACGAAGGAAATGAGGGAATTGGAATACAAAACCTTGACGAGGCTCTTGCTTGGGTAGGCGTTGTAATGTGGCATACAAATGAGCGTTTCAGCATACTCATATAAATAAAGGTTCATGCCTTTTGAAATCGAGCACGTTATCCACTAACAGAGCGCGTCTTTGTAAAAGTCTTGATAAACCGATGTTAGACATGAGGTTATATACCACAGACACCCGCAAATGACTATCACTTGAGAAGATGGCTGCGAAATTCTCTACAGGAATTGATGAATATATCAGTGTTGGCACGATGTCGTGGGAT
The DNA here is from genome assembly GCA_031002005.1 of Vandiemenella viatica. NCBI lineage: Eukaryota > Metazoa > Arthropoda > Insecta > Orthoptera > Morabidae > Vandiemenella > Vandiemenella viatica. The sequence goes on along the minus strand of JARYHS010013631.1, from coordinate 35,823,438 downwards.
AACATTACGCCGTGGTTTTACATATTAATGATCTTTTGCTATGAGAGCCACTACTAACAGCGTTTACTACTTACAGCCAAATATGCATTTAATATGAATTAATTATTTTAAACTGAGATGCTGTGTTATAAAACCATCTAGAACTGCCTCCAATGATTCTGCTGAAAACATTGTCTTACACCCTTCATAAAAAGTGAAAAGTTAGTAAATTCAACGAATTCCTATCCCATTAACAGCAAAAAATGTACTTTATAATGAAATACAATTTAAGAAACGCATCTGTTATAAAAAGTATATTCCAGGTAGCACAAAGCCTCAGATTTGTGCTCGGTATATACTGTTTGTTATGCAGTAAATAAGCCTTCTTGAAATGATATTTTTAAAGCAGCTAAATCTTTCGCATCTCACTATAATAGTTAATAAATTTTACTTACGTTTCTAGGTGATAGTTAATCGGTCAAACAGCAAGAAGATACAACACAGGAAATGAGCCAGAATGGAGGACAGAATTTAAATATCCACCATATACGGTGTACCAATTATTAACATCACGCCAATACAAATGATTTGGTGTGTTTTCAAGAAAATAAAAAGTTCAGTTACATTGATATTATTTATTCATATAAACTTATTATCTTGCAATCTAGGAAATTTTCCACAACATCCAGTTATTGTAATTACAGTCTTCATAATACCATTTTCTCCGTAAGATGAATGGACACTACCACAACTGTGGCACGGTCAGTGTAGTAAAATTCTATCATTCACTACGAATGCAATTACATCTACTATACTGACTTTTCGTTGGACAGGTAGAGCGTAAGAAAAAATGTTTGATAAATTAAACAAAATTCTTAAAGTAAATTCAACAACAATCCGACATTACAATCCTCAGTACAAAAGATTGTAGTTACTTCGGCAGCTTTTTTTCCGGTGACAGACCTTCTTCTTATGGTGTGTTGGCATGATTTATGGACTGCGGGATTGTTCCACCAGGGTTGTTTGGTCAACCACAGAGGGTGCAACGTGACTGGCATCTACCGCGGAGAGCCTATAACGACCGAGCAGCCTACTTGCTGCAGCTAGCTAACACAATTGAGTTAATGTCGCGTGCCTCTACCAGAACTAGAGGGTTGGCAGCCCTGCACAGCCTCCACTCGGCTGCCGTGAAGTATGTAACCAAGACGTCACTCTTCAAGAGATTTGACTGGAAAAGGATAGGATTGTTGGGGATTTCTATCCGTTTTGTCACGTCAACGTTAAAATGACGGTGACATGTTAATCACCACGCTTCACAATAGGAAGTTGTGGAGATGTTTAAGGCTCATATTTGTATTAAACAATTATGAAGTCAGCTTAATCACAGAATCATTTTAGTTTTAATTTTTTCAATCTTCTTCTGAAACGAGCGGAAAAAAAAACGAACAGTAATTCACACTGATGTTGTTACTAACTGCAATAACTTCTTGTTCGACTGTAACAGAATATACTGTTCGAGGGTTCTGGATTCTTGCAGAGAATCTAATTAGGGTCAGAGTTATCAAAGCAAACAATTAAAATTCTGAAACTAATCTAGGGTTTTAGATGGTCCTTAAACTTATTAGAAATTTGATTCTGACTTTCTGAAAGCAAATTTTAATTCAAATGTGACCATGATTACTGATTTAGTGCAGGAATAAAATTGCACTTAATACCAAAAATAAGGAAACAAAACTTTGAGAAAATTGGTTGGCGTAATTTTTTCTAGTGCTATTTCATGTCTTAACATTATGCTGTTGATAGCGCGTAACGATACTGATCTGTTCTGCCAAAATAGAAATTATTCCCGTAAATTGTATTTAATGTTAAAAGGCTCCCAAATTTTCAGAACCTGCTACTACTTTTTTCGACATTAGATAATATTTAATCTATTTTAGGTAGTTGTTTGGCAATGAGCCCAATTTAAGAATTAGGGAAGTTAATGTAACCTTCATTTTAGGTAAAATTTCAGTTTTGGAAGATTATTTATACGACAAATATCACGAGTTCTGTTTTACACTTAACGTATTTCATTTCATTATGAAAAAGTTACCTTGACATTAATTTCTGAATTTAAATCGAAAGTATAAACCAATTCCGTATTAAGATTTCTTTGATATCTGTTCAGTATTTTTTATTCATTATCTTCGTTAAATTCTCTCACGTCCAGACTTACATCCAGATCTAGGCAATATATCAGATAAAACCCGAACAACTCTGTAATTCGAAATTTTACATGGTGAAAAGTCGAAAATGGACTAAGAATTAGTCTGTATTGAAGTTTCTCATAAAACCTTTACATCGATGTTGAAAAATAATTTTATGCGAGAAGGCTATTCATAATTCATTCATTTATCATATTTTTCACATCTGCACGCCATTATTTAAGCGAGTCTGTGAATGAATGGTAACCTTTGGGGCAGTTATCCGGCAGGAAACGGTTTTCGATTTTTGGTTCGATAGGCAGATTTCTTTTCCCTATGGTTTTCAAAAATCATTGGAAGTGAATGCCGGGATGCTTCCTTCTCAAAGTTCATGGTTAATTATTTTCCAACTCCTTTTTATAAATCTTCTACAGTCTTTAAAGATTGACTGGAAACAATAACGGATCTATTGTTTTAAAGACGATTTCATACGTTAGTTAGATATTATTGCCGCTTTACATGAGTGCAAAATTCAGCTTCTACTCACCATTTCCTAACTACCAAATTTTAATACCAGTTTCTGCTTTATCAAAAAGTTATCAATCTATTCTCAATATACACATCGTAATACTTACAAAAACGCAATGAATCTGCACTTTCACATTTACTACCGCAAGGACTATGACTCAGAGACAAAATTTTTGTGGGCTGGTAATCCTATTTTGGAATGAACAGCTACGAAGTGCTTATCGGATCCCTACAATGTTTAGTTTAGTTGTGAAATATTTAGATGAAAACAAATTAGTTATTCCACACTAAGGCTAAGGATCTATATACTATTTGGATTCATTACGGTATCTTTAGATTACAACAAATTACTTATTTCCAACCAGTCTTGGATTTAGAAGGAACGGATTATGCGAAGCACTACTGGCTTTTTTGTTTATAGAGTTTTGAAAGCTATTGAATCGGAGTCTTAACATGGTTAGATTACCTCCTTATAAAAAGTTTGTGTTCAGTGTCGCAACAGATTTACGAATGAGTTCGTGACAACCTAAGAGCACTTTCTCAGTATATTGTTGCAGATTATTAATAAATCTTGCAACGGAGCGTTATGGTGCAATTTTTTCCCGTGACACTAATATCAATTAGTATTGGACTGTACGATACTGATACTGCTATCCAAATGCAAGTAAAAATTTGTATTTATAGTTTAGCGGTTCGCCAACATTCTGACGTTAGTTTAAAATGATGCGAAGAGTAGTAAGTTAAATAGAATTGTATGAAGTGCGACATAATATGCATAACGAGAAAGAAAATAAGCTTTTAGTTCTTAAAAACCAATATGATTGTGCAGGAAAAGGCTGATTTTGTGAATTATATGATGGTAACGATAATAAACTGGTTAGTTAAACACCTCGACTTCGACAAGGCGTAAAGCCATAAAAAAAGGGAACAAATTAAGGAAGTGTTTTCCATGTTATTGCCAACAGATATTTTTCTTTTCGTTATACTCCATCACGGGAAGAAACCCCCTTGCCTTACCACAGTTTTTGAATTTCTAGTAGCGATGTACATGCAGACTGAATTGGAGAATAATGATTTTAACGTGAACCATTATTAAAAATTATACTTTTTCATATGTTTAAATACAGGTCTACACAAGCAAGAGTAATCAATTTTCTAATTGATATCAAATTCACCAAAATTATCTCACATCTGTCTCATCAGAGAGCTCAGCGTTCTTTTTGTAGTGCAGGATTTCTCACCCATCGATATTATTCAGAATTAGTATTCCTTTTTTCCAGGCAAACAAAATTTTCCGTATTTTCATTCTATTTGTAACATCTTCCGAGTCACACTGTTGTACACAAAGCAAAAAATTCATTCGATTTGTGTTTACTTACCAAAGCAGCACAAAAATATAGTATGTGACCGACATCAGTATTTCTCCCAAATTTGTAACTCCTACAACTCTGTACTCCACTAATATTAATTCTAGGGGTGCGAATTGTGATCTGACTCTCCTAGCTCAATATAGAAACCCCCTTTCTATCCTGTTATGGTCGCCAAAATATTAACGTATCTGGTTTCCGGTCAGTTGTTTGCGAAGCAGGAACTTGGTCTCAGTGAGGTAGGGAGGAAGGAAGCTCTGATTGGATGGTCTGAAGGGAGCCCTAACGAGCTGACCACAACTGCAAACACCGCAGTAGGTGTGACGGGGGCGGGTGGAGGGGAGCGCAAAGTAGGCTAATACTCCAACCTCCAGCGTGAGTTAAGAGTGGACTAACAGACAGGGAGATCTGCAGGTGGGGTTTACTTGGTTCAAAAGAAGAGAGGAAGAGCGACACAATCAGTGAATTCCATAGTTCAATTACTTGGTTGTCTAGAATCATCGAAAAGACAGCTTGCGAACAATTTGCAGAACTGACATATGGGCTGTCGTCTAGTCGAATGCCAGTAGCTAAACATCATGTTGTTTTCTGTATCTGTTAGAACAGAATGCTGAAAGACAATTTTTATAGAGGCTACAATATTTTTTTCTTTCTTATGATTTTACGGCTCATCGATGTCGGGGTGCAAAGACCTGGGAAAGTATGGGGGACATTTGGAAAGAAAATCGCCTATGGTTTTTATGAATCTGCATTCACTTGAACTGGTTTCAAGAAACCTTGAAAAATCAGGATGTTTGTACCAAGGATTGAACATGCTTTCTCCCGAATACCAAGACCGAACGTTATCGTTCACCCATTGGGCTCGGTACTATAACGTAAAAACGCCGAACCAGTCTGATTGTTTTTGAACTTTCCAAAATCTTCAAGTATATAAGGTTTTCACAACAATTGCTTTACTAAATTTAATTTGAAAGATGAATTACTTGTGTGTTTAAATTAAAGCGGTGGAACCTTGGGAGAAAAGATTTCTGATTTATTCGCCAATCTCTCTTCACTTTTCTACTAAATTTTTCTTAAATATATTTTCAGGTAGTGTCAGTTCTAAGGCAGTTTTTTAAATAGGAAACAATAAGTTAAGTGGTTTGCGTGCATGGCGCAATGTCAGATTCACAGCTAGATGAAATTATTGCACAGGAGGGGATCAGGCAACAACCGCACTGTGGAGATGCGTCAATAAATTTCGTCAGAATAAGACTTTCAGACATAGCCTATAAGTACCAGAGCGAACTGAGAGGGGAGGCCCAAGCGTACACGAGTGGGAGAGCCATTTCATCAGCGTGTGGCTGCGTGCTGAGTGTACATTTTGAAAAGTTGATGGAGATTAAGTTTCATGTTTCGATTATTATTTTTTTGGTGGGTACTATAGTCACTCCAAGTTGTGTTTAGATTTCGTTGAGACAAAGTAAATGTGCCGTGTTAGTGAGATCAGAAGAAGACGGTCATTAGCTATTTAGGGAAGTGAAAGTACCAAGTAATTTGTAGGGGTCCACTCAGATTTAGCGAAGCTGTAAATCGCACCAGTATTACAATATTTAGAGGGAATCATCGTTTAAACTGTTCAGTTCGGAAGCAGTTAATGGCCCATTACGTGTTTCATAAGTGCAACACATGCAGCGATTGTTAGGAACTGTTAGGGTTTTTTACTAAAGGAAAACTCATGATAATCTTCATTGCAACGTACATTTAGGGAATATTCAAGAAATTTAACACTTGTGAACGTAACAGTGCTGTAATTTTTAGAAGAATTGGTTATCTGATAAAATGATGTTGTGCTGGAATCGTCTGAGACAAATATATTTTAATGCCAGTCTACATAAAAAGAAACTGTACATTAAAAAGTTAAGTGGTATAAATATATCTCTGACTAATTATTTTTAATTATTAGCTTTGAGATCCTTCTGACCTTTTGTAAGTTTCAGAGGAAGGTCGGAAGAGGCCATCGACTGAAGCGAAATTTCAGGTACACTGTTTCAATCTACGCTTTCTAGGTTAAATTGTGAATGAGTCCATTTCAAGAACAGTTAGTAGTTATTGGGCAGTCATGTATGGTAGTTTAACATGACAACCTATTAGATTACGTTACATGTAATTGATTGGGTTGTTACTGTATTTGTTGTTTCACAAGCTGTACCCTATAGATGGACGTAATTAGATTGCAGCTCTGCTTACAGCGCTAGTAGTGTCATACGCCGTTCAGTAATTTCCATTGTGTAGGGTAAAAGTACAATTACTGTTCCACTAACACAGTCCACACTCTGTTGCTCTGTATATGGAACCTACGCTACCAGACATACGACAGTTTAGGCTACACTACAGTATAACAGAAATACACAAACACGCCAAAGAATAGTCTCTATGGCCACTTTCAGTATCCGGTATTGTTTTTGTTTTAGTACTGAGTTTCTTGTGATGTCTTTAATGTGCCAGATTACGAATATAGTTTTTGAAGGATCAAAACAAAATTCAAATAATCAGCATCTCACAAAAAAGACCAAACATGTCCCTAATTGATATTTTTGTGTTAAAGATTCTTCTTAGCATTTATGCCTAATTGCAGGCTCTGCTTTACTATAATTCTTCTTCCATTTATGTCGATCTTGTGCATCTTCCGGTGAGGCACTGGCTAGTTGTATGTCCTCCCGCAAGGTATCCAGCCATCGCCTCCTGGATCTTTCTCGTGGTCTTCTGGCCCCGGACTTATATCGAGTGCTGTTCTCGCAACTGAAGTGTTGTACATGACCGTACCATCGCAGATGACCCTCCCACATTTTATCAGGGACTGGATCCTCCCAAAATGCTACCCGAACGTTCTCATTCCTGATGCGGTCCTATCTAGTGAGACCCTGCGGCCAGCGAATCATCTTCATTTCTATGACATGCGGCTTTTGTACAAGTTTTTTCGTGACTGCCAACATCCAGTTCCATACAGTTCTACTCGTCGAACGATGGTTCTTAAATCTTTGATTTAAGGTAAGGTGGCACCTTTGGCCGAAAAGGACACCTGTGACCTGACGCGACTCTGTTTCGGACTTCTGGGTACGTCTTGCCATCCGAACAGATTAGTGTTCCCAGGTATTTGAACTTAGATAACGTACAGAGTTCACACCATCGATATTAACACACCCATCACTTGAAACTCCACGCTTCATGTACTCGGTCTTCTGTACCTTAAATCTGATGCCGTATTTGTCGAGGGAAGTTTTTCATCGTTAGATATGTTGTTCAGTTCTTGCCGAGACTCACAGGCAACCATGAAATCATCAGCATAGAGCAATTTCCAGGGTGTGGAGTGAGTAATTTTGCAGCAGTGGTGTCAAGACAGAGGATAAACAGGAGTGGGGACAAAGCCGATCCCCGATGAACACCAACTCTGATTAGAAAAGAGTCAGAATTTCCTATAGCACATCAAACATACGAGCTACAGCAACTGGATCCACGTACCTCTGGTACTCCATGCTGTCTCAGTGCGTACCAGTTAGATCACCAGGTACCCTATCAAAAGCCTTTTCAAGATAAAAAAAAGCTATGTGCAGTGGTTTTTTCTTTCCAAGTTGCCTTTCTATTAAAAGATGTGTGACTTGAATAGCATCAATCGTCCCTATGCCTTTCACGAAACCACACTAAATTGGGACAATTTTAACTACGCTTCTATGGCTTACATCCACAATGCTTTAAAAAAATCATTGTGTGGCAAAGTAGGCGAATCGGTCGCTAGGTGGAGCAGCCTACCACATCACCCTTTCATTTACAGAGGAAAAGGTTGTGTGTCAAAGATTGATACCATTAATCTCCTGACTGTTCTATTCACCTTATGCTCATGCAACTAATGTTAACAAATACTCGCATCTCATATTGCCTTTTCTAGCATCCTGTCAGTTCTCATCATACAACAATGTAGCACAAAGAATTTACATGCATACATGTTTATGGTTGCTGTTATCATTTAGTCTGTTTCTTCCGTTATTCAGTGCTATGCCTCACTGTTCATACCCTGACATCACGCTCCCTTCTATATAAAGTAGGAACGAAGGAAAAGGGAATAGGATTTATATGCTTTTCGTATTTCTAAGGCAACTATGCACAATACATGCCCTTTTCAAAAAGTCACTACTACTATAGAGAATGGTTATAACTATAATATTCAAGAGCAAAAATGTGTAAGATCAGAAGTATTAATCAAAGGATACTTGTTGAGGCATAGGATGCATTTGTTTCAGATTTTTTTCTAAAATATAAAGAAAGAATAGAAATGCAACAGCTATCACATACAACCTTACACGAGGAAAATTACACTTTCTCGGTTATGGAGATAACACGTATGAAAGACTTGGTATTCTAAGGGAGTTATTAAAAATACTGTTGCCGGGTAACGAAGGGAACACGTAGACAAAAATAACTTTTTTTTTCTAGAGGAGAGTGTAACAGAATTTCGACAAAAATTTCGTTACCAATAAACTCGTTTTTAAGCATTAGGCAGGCGAGATCTTCCTTTGAATCTTCAGCTGCATTACAACAACTCCCATTCTGTGAGTATCCTACAAAATCTTACACTCAGTAAGATAAGTGCCACATTGAAATCTTTTGATGTCGAAATTGGAAAATAGTCCCTAACTTTGATCCACTTCTACCTAATTCATACTGACCAAACTTCGAACTGAATTTATTAGCGAATATAAAAGAAATGATTCTGTGCAGTTAACCCAAGACTTTTGTACCCAGTCTGATGATTAGGAACGGAACATCATCACCAGCCGGGCAAATCTCAAAGATGAAAATATCTTGCCCTACCGGGGATCAAACCAACTAAACCCGTGTAATCATCATGAGGAAGCAATGACCTGAGCCAATGGGACGAGCACGTCCGAAAATACTTAACTGTCGGTTTTTAATAATCCATTCACGAAACAGTCTTTACTAACAGCCGATAAAAGATTATAAAACTTCGGAACAAAAGTCTCCGGCGCACTTAATACTGAATTTATATGGCAGTAAAGTTAATTCTGGCATTTTGAGATTAACATTTCACAATCATTTCTTGTATTGCAGTAACCAAATAGTTTTTCCGAGATGTAATCAAATGCACATAGAGAAACACGAATAACTAAGTAGTAATTAAAACTACAGAAATAATTTACTATAGGAAATTTGGCGGTTCGTTACAAACGCTGGTTTTTAAACTGACCAAACATCATTATATGGATTCAACATGCAGCCCCATGTTTCGCAGCATAGACCTAACTCCATCAATAACGAAACTGCGAACTGTTAACTTCGGAGGCTTTTGCTGATTACTTTAAACCTAAACCAAACCTCAGATCAGCATTACAGCTGAATCTACCCATTCTGCACCAAGTCTCTGTCACCTGTAGAAGGAAATTGCATAGTAAGCCGATGAAGCTAACTCCATAAAGTTTGCAGCACCTCGCTAGGTGAGGCGTTCCTTGTTGTTAACAATAACTGATACCACTAGTGCTAGAATAAGTGCAGAAAACAAATATTGAAAACATTTAGATCCGTTGTAGCATGTTGACTACAGATTTCAGATAAATTTATAGGAGTCGGCAGTTGTTTCAATATTTTTTCTTGTTTCATAAATAAATTAAATAAAACTCTACCTGAAGCACTCTTCGAAGAAAAAGAAAAATTCTGCTTCGACAAGACGCACGGTGCAATCTGAAAAGTATGTAGAAAACAATTCGATAGCCTAATAGTGCAACAGTATAATTACTATAAGCGATGGTGTATACCACTAATGCCGCAGAAGTGAGTTGACTGTAATAAGAAATGGACCAATGGGGATAAAACCGTTCTCAACAACGTCGTATGAACGTTCGTGATTTTAGATAAGGTAAAAGATCACACTAATTAGTATTGCTTTAATGGGCGAATTTTCAGCTGTGTGTTCTTTTTTTTTTCAGGGTACTGTTTCGATCCTTAACGTTACCTAAATAACTACTACACAGGTACCAATAAAAAAACATCGTCGTTTGCAGGACTTCAAATGCTGTAATACTTATCGTAATATACTAACTTTGCGCATAATTATTACCTAATTATTTACTCATTAACATTGGCACATTATTAAGGACCATATTGACAAAAATTCTTCTCGGGTATTCTGCCGGAAAAATTCTTCTGTCCACAACGTTTCGGCAGCAACCTCCACTGCCTTCATCAGGTGAGATGTCATAGCGAAGCACTGCGACGACACAGCACCGACGTTGTGAATAGAAGAACTTATCCAGCAGAATACCCGAGAAGAATTTTTGTCAGCCATACGCTGGGAAAAAACTTAATTCTCACAAGGACCATATTGATTATCAAAAAGAGCTCGTTATTAAATAAAACAAGGAAGAAGTTTATGAAGTATAAGATATAAATTATGTTTTATATTGCTAAATTTACAATCCATGTAAAAAAAAATATCTTCGACCATAAGGTCTGATAATCTCTTAATACCAGTTGTTGACGAGTTATTAATGACGAGTTATTAACTGCTCTGAGGAGTTTCTGCAATAATACTGATCAAATTACAAGAGATGACGGCTTTTGGGTGTGAGCTCTATCTAATACAGGTAGTCAATCACTTCCAGCCAAAATTGCAGGGCCATTAATCACTCGACGAGGTGTTTACTCGTTCACACTGTACACATTCTGCCTCTCTCTGATATCTCTCAGGTCGAGGGGCCAGTTTGAAACAGTCTCACTATAAGAGAGGCGCACTTCACTCGGTAGATCAATCACACACTCCAGATTCCTCCCTATAATAGACTTCCATAAATCTAAGTAGCCTACGTTTCAAAACGCAATTGTTTCGACAGAAGATGAAAAACTGGTGGAATTTCTCCAGCAAGTCCATTAACATAATGTCTTAGTGAAACGTGCTTTAATTTGCGTTCCACATCTTAAGCAACATTTTGGGAATCTCGCGAACCAAACTAAGCTGCTATTTATTACAGTGAAAGGGAAAACAGCTTAATCCTACAACACAATACCACTCTCCACCACGCTTTTGAGTTCGTGATCCACTAAAAACAAATTGTTTAAAAAAAAGCCTTCAGAAAAACACACTAAAATAACTTTATACCTTGCTTATAAGTAAATCTAAGTGCTATCACAAAGCGAGGAACAAATTACTGAACTTTATTTGATCTTCGATGCGACATGGGGAGCACGAAAGAAAATTCCGCGTATTTTACAGCATGTAGTGAGGCATATATTGTTTATGCGGGAGACAGTTTAGGGACTCGTTGGTCGTAGACGCTATGTCTGGCGCTACATTGTCGATTAGCAGGCTGCATCATGCGGTAAACGTCTTCCAAACAGAAAATATCAGAGTATCATCTGTATGTTTTGTTGAAACATGTATTTAGCGTTAATCATAGTTAAATAGCAATGATTTTTAATGTACTATTGTCATTCCTTATTTTTTGTTTCTTGCTTTGGCTAACACCGTCTCCAAAAGTAACAGATTATTGTAAAAATTTCAATAATAATAATGTATAGTATTGTCCACTTAGATTTATTTTCTTTCAAGCAAGGTGTAAAGTTATTTTACTATTTTAGTGTGTTTTTTTGAAGGTGGTTTTATTTATACAATTATTTTATTATTAAATTTGTAGTGGTATTATAGTTTGTTTTGTATTTTAAATAAATCGCAGCAGTTCTGATTTTGCGAACTTCTTGGTAGCTCAGTGGTTAAGGTGCTTGTTCTCAAAAAATTCTGGCTCGATATATTCCAACAATTCCCAGAGGAGGGTGAACTGGATGCTGTGATAAGGAATGTCATTTTACATTTTGGCCCAGGCTGTTGTTCAACCTAATCACCACATTTGTTAAAGCTCCTGCTCGATAACTGAAACATGTACCATCCGGGCATTAATACATACCACATACATAAATCTATCTGGAATATATCTGTTTGTTCCTGTATCCTGCAGAAAATATAGATTTTTGATTGGTTTTAACAACGTGAAGGTTTGGGGTCCGAGTTAGAAACTGACCTACATTTCCAATGATCTCGCACAAAAACTGCAGGATTGTATGAAAAACAATTAAGGGCATGCAAAGGGAAAGAGTAGTTTGGTTTTTGTAAAACTAATGTGGAAAGCGTTTTTCTCTTTGTTTTGAAGTATAGATGTGCAAAGTTCCATCCAAATCTGATAAAAGCTGTCTGAAGCTTTGTATGAAGAATATTTGAAAAAAATAAGTATATGCGTGCAGTGTTCAATCCAAATCTAATAAAAACTATGGGGTTCTATAAAGAACATTGGAAGTTAAGAGGGGTGGGATGAAAACCAAATTTAAACAGAATTTTTCTGTATGTATTAAAATATACGTGTGCAAAATGCCTTCAGAATCGGATAGAACTGTAGCTTTGTATAAACATTAACAAACATTAAGGAGCTTGAAAGAAAGAGAGGTTTGGTTTCTCTAAACCAGAGATAGACTATTTTTTCTGGGTTTTTTATGCATACTTTCTTTAGAATCAGATAGAAACTATGGCTATGTATAAAGATCATTGACAGTAATTAAGAGGGTTGAAAGGTGTACAGGGATTCGGTTTTTGTAAAACTAATGTGAACAGTATTTTGATTTTTCTCTTTGTTTTAAAGTATACGCATGCAAAGCTTCATCAAAATCGGATTAAAATATGGGCTTTTACAAAAAATAAGGAGGGTTTTTTGGTTGGAAATCTACAACATGAAAAAATACGTATATGTACCAACTTTACAGTGATTAGTCAAATGGTGTAAACTGTAGCTTCTTATACACAACACTGACAACAATTAAGAGGGTGGAAATGGGAAGAGGGTTTGGGTTCTTCAAACAAATGTTGACAGTATTTTTGTCTTCATTATTAATTATACGAGTGCAAGGTTCCATAGTAATTGGATAAAAACCGTGAGTTTGGCTAAAACTTAATGGGTGCAAAGGGGCAGAGAGAGTGGTTTTATGATTTTTTGGCCAGAAATCTTCTCCATGAATAAATACAGATATGTTCCAACTTTCGTGGAGATTGGTTAATTGGTGTCGACTCTACCAAAAATCAAGCAGATGGAAATGGGGAGAGTTTCAGTTTTTGCAAACAAAATATTGACCGTATTTTTGTCTCAGTTTCTAAAAATTAAAATTTCCATCAAAATCGGGTAAAAACTGTGGGTTTTTATAAAAATTATGGGGTGTAATGGGGGAGGGGGGTTGTTTTAAATTTTTTGTTCAGAAACCTTCTTCGTGAAAAAATACATGTTTATGCCAACTTTCATGGAGATCGGTTAAATGGCGTCGACTATAGCTTTGTATAAAGAACATTGACAAAAATTAAGGGGTGAAAAGGGGATGAGGAGTTCAGTTTTTTCAAACCAAAAATTGAGATTATTTTTCTCTTTGTTTTAAAGTAAAAGTGTGCACAAAGTTCCATCGAAGCCGGATAAAAACTGTGGGGTTTATAAAAATTAATGGATGTAATGGTGGAGAGGGGTTGGTTTTTAGTTTTTTTGGTTAGAAACCTTCGTAAAAAAATAAATTTAAGTTCCAACTTTCAGGGTGATTTCTCAAATGGTGTAGACTGTAGCTTTGTATAAAGAACTTTGACAAAAATTAAGGGGTTGGAATTAAGGGGAGAGAGGTTGAGCTTCGGCAGACCAAATATTGACAGTACTTTTTTTTTTTTTTTAAACTATACATGTGCAAAGTTCTATCGAAATCGGATAGAAAATGTTGGTTTGTATACAAATTAAGGACTGTAAAGGGGTAAAGGGGGTGCGTCCTAATGAAATTTATATGGGATCACTGTGAAGGTATACCCCATCCACTAAAATTTTTTTTATTAAAATCCGTTCAAAAATGGCGAAGATATCGCTGAACATACAGGGAAAAGAAAACAGACCAATTGATATCCTCTTTTTTTTTTAAGTCGGTTAATTAATACCCCGCACCTGCTTAGCGTGACAAAGTAAGATCACATGTGCTATTACTTCATGCTATACTTCACAGGAATCATGAACTCTCCATAATACGATAGTACATCTTGTGACGTAGCTGTATATATAAGATTTATGTAAACCTATATATAGTTTTTTGAGGTTCCACAAACGGAATATTTTCTTTAGTTGACGTAAGAATAAATTTTGTCAGTGCTAGAGCTACTCAGCTATGTAGGGAGGCAACATATAGGCGCGAATACCAGACAGCTGTGTCGGTGGCCTAACCCGCTGGAGGGCCAGAGAGGATTTCGATTATTCAGTAGTAAATAGAGCTTGTATGGCACTGAGATTGGCAGACGAACACCTATGTTGTAGTGTTGTCGAGATATAGTGTTTCATATTGTGGAAATTTGAGTGGTCGTATATAAATGTAAATAACATGGGATATAAATTGAAAGTTGTAGCGTTATCAACAGTTCCATATCACTTAAATCTGATTTAAGCTGGTTCTATTACAAGGAAATGTTGAAATATATCTTCTGCAATCGTTAGTGACCAAATTGATGAACTGATTTGACCCATAATGTGCAGAACACAACAAACTGCAGATTTTGTATGCCAATATGTTAATTATAAGAAAATTCATATGTAAAAATAATTTTTTCCCATTTATTTATCTGTTATTTGACCCTGTTTGCTACTGTCTACGTTTGCTTAGTGAATGTCCAGCTTTTAAAACATTTGCGTTTGCAAACAATTAATTTGAAGTTTGCCTGCAAAGTGATGTCAAATTTCATGGACGGTGTATTGTTGAACTGTTGCACCAAAGTGAATGCCTAACTCACTTCTGTGGTCGTAGTTGAAAAATTCCGATTTTTGTACAAAAAAGTAAAGCCATAAATCTATCACATTTTTCTATAGTTTAATTCCGAATAGGAATAGTATTTTGTGTATGTAGCTAGAGCTTGGAATAAAAATATAATCCACAGCACAAAAAGACTATAACATAATTTAGAAGGCAAACTTTATTTTTAGAAGCTATAAAACGTGTTATTGCCACAAAAAATTTGGTGACTGGAATGGTAGCAACATTGAAAGTTTTTTTGTTTTTTTTTTGTTCTTTTATCTCACTCCTAGCCCTGTCATTTCTGTTCGCCCGCGGCAGTTAATACAGTTCTCTAAAACAGCAACGAAAACTAATTTAAGTGATGTTTATTGAAAATACGTCACTGAAAAGATTTTTTTATCTACGTCAGAAATTAGTCTTCATCTTTTTCATAAACAAAAATCGCATATATGGAATTGACATTACTGTCGATATACCGCTATCAGGCTGCTGCATTTCTCAATTTACTTGGCGGGTAGAACATCAATATATACGCAACAGCACCAATATTAAAGAATCCATTACAACTGCTCTTTTTCCATCCTGATGCGCGAACATCACCATAGAGAGGAGATAAACGAATACCAAAGTACGATTCTAGTACCGGCCCATAAAACAGAGGCGAAAATTACAACTCAATCAGTTTGACATCTGGTAGGTAAACTGATGGAGAGATCATATGAGACAACATCAGAAATGTCTGTGAAGAAAGAAACTGGTCTTAAAATCGATTAATTGGCCTTAGGTAATGATATTCATGCAAAACCCTGTTAGAGGGCTACATGCAAGATTTTTCTGATGAAATGGATAAGGGAGACCAAGTTGATTGCATAACACAAGACCTTTCCAAGAGATTTGATAGAGTGAGCCATAAAATGGTGTTAAATTAAATGAAAACCGTTGTAGTGCATGAAGAAGTAATTTAATTGGCAAAGGAATTCTTGAACTGTAGAAAGAAAAACTTTGGAGTAGAAAATGCTGTATCAAAAGAGATTGAAATGAATACGTGAGTGTCACAGGGTAGTGTATTGGGAACATTGCTATTCATTATTCAAATGAATCATAGTGTCGATGGTATACAGTCAGAAGTCGATCGAAAAGGGAGGAGTCTGTGAACAGCTGCAGGTTGTCATGGAGAGAGTCAGTTTATTCGGTACACAAATACATATATATATATATATATATATATATATATATTTAAGCTAAAGGTTGTTTATGATTACAGGATTCGGAAGAAATTGCTTGTTGAAGATCTGAAGTATAAATATCATCACATTTGATAGTAAACTCAACTGGGATGAATTAGATAGCTGGACCGATATTCATACCCGCGTCCTTCCGAATGCGAGGCCGCTCATCCACCAAGCTCGTTCAGTTCACCAAGACCCAAGACATGCTGCCATATGAAGACTGTGAATTCAGCATTCTATTGAGATTCGAAGAAAACATCCAGAACTTTCTAACGAGAGAAGTTTCCTCTTAAGGCGGGGTACACATCAGAACGAAGCAGCGTAGGAATGGGAACAACCCGCGGCGATTCGAACGCCGTTCGTCGCGAGTCGATATTTCAAAGAGAATTCGTGGTATCTCCGCATTCTGTGTGGACGGATATTTCCAGTCTTCCTGCCTCGTTCTTGCTGCCACGTTGACTCTTAGTTGTCGTTTAAACTCAGATTAAATAGAATCACTAGATTTTAGTTTTTCGTTATTGTTTCGTTTTGTTCTGACAAATTTTAACCGTGAGTTTGGATATCAGAACGATGCTCTCTTTAATCAAAGAATATGAAAGGTGTCCTATATTGTGGAAGAAAGACGATAGACTTTACCATAATGCATTAAAAAAAGGGAATGCTTGGCCCGAAATAAGTGGAAAAGAGACTGACGTTTTGGGGGGATAAATGGCTTCGATACATTGAAAACATATTGCAACCTAGTAAACGAATCTCCAGTTGCAAATATCTCAATGTTATGGCTAACCATTCTTACTGCGGTTACTGCTTTTCGAAAATGTGTATCATTCTTCGAAATTTTCTCCTGATCGATTCTAATAAAAATATATAGTCAGCGGACGACATTCATGACCATACTAAACTAGCTATCACTACGAAAATGCACCAGCCACTGTTAAATAGTTACTATGCTCCATACCCAAGCTCAACTTCATAACACTGCCTAAGCATCAAAATAAACGAATGGATTAAGCAATTTTCACTGTACTTTATGTACAGTTCACTTTCTATTATTTTCTGTGTTTCTTGATGAAAATGCACTTTTTGTGATTACACCCATCTGATTTCAGTGTTTACTGTGATATTTTTGTTTTAAATGTACAGTTCAACCAACCTAGTTCATTTTTGTATTGCTTTAGTATCTATGTTCGCTACTTATTAATACTGGGATACCAGTTCAGAGAAATGCAGAAAGTGCTGTTCCGGACTGACATGTGATAATAGCTACCACTGTTTTCATACGAAGAGTGTATCCACATAAAGTTTGTCAATCAAACAGTTAATTCAACATTATGAAGTGAATTTGCACAAGGTTATGCTTGTTATACAGTTATTATGAAAACTCTATGTACTGTACATTGCTAGTAGTAGAGTGAATGAATACAATATTATACAGACATTACGACATTGTACAATGAATACACATAATATTAAATAATTTATACAGATCTAATTATAACACTTTGTGTATTTATAGCCACTTCAAACGAACGAAATGCGTCTGATAAAAGAAAACAAACAATAAAAACAGTTATTATAAACTGTGTCTAATTTAAAACAAATATTAGCAGAATCTAGTAGAAAGCTTTATTACAATACCTCATATCATATGTTTGTAAAATGAGCATCAACGTAACCATTATATTAAGGTATAAAGAATATTTATTTACTTCTATTTGTTTCTTTTGCCTTTTTAGTATCTTCAGCTAAGGTTCACTTCATGTTAATAGTCTTGACCTGTAGAGTAGCTGACTGGATGACCAGCTTTCAAATATTGTTTCAGCCAAGGATCCTCCCTCTTAGCTGAAAGTTTGGAATGGCTGTAATCCCATGACGCCTGTTATAAAATGGATACTGGGGCGTGACCTCCTCGTAAGGTAAAGCCACCGCAGCGATACTCTAACGAGGCCACGCGCACACTATCGCATTACAATGATACGCACTCGGTGGCTTCCGTTAAATGAACCCTGGTGGCAGTTAAACTGAAGTGCATTTACTTTTACCTTCGAGGGTTTCTTTATCTTGTACGGTTGAGCTTGCCACTCTGCAATATTTGGACCTTGAGCTTCAGTCATAAACTTTTATTCTAAACCTTAACAATTCTGTTCTGAAAATAACAGTTTCTACAATACGGTCGACACCCCTTATAGCAAGAAGAATATTTAAACAAACTGAATAATGGCTTTACTGAATTAATCAATTCTCCATTTGAATCAAATGCACTGTTCTTTTGAAAATCACTCCATAATACCACCAAACGTATTTACAATTGAAATAACATCAGACAACAACGTCGAAAATAGAAGTTCTAGTGTAAGCAGTTACACATTACAACCGTAATTCTACATGAAAAGCCAGGTTAAACCTGACCGCGACAGATGAAGCAAACGAACATGGAAATTAGTAAAATCACTGACATATCTCGAAACGATGCCGTTCTGCAAAATCGTGGAGGGAAATGTTGAGCACTATACATTCTAAAGTCTCAGTGCCTTTTTTCCTTCTTTAAATAATTTTAATTTAATTTAATTTAATTGCAATGGAGCACAGGCTCCGGTGGCAATTTCCCTACACACCCATCTTCCCCCTATCCTGCACCCACCAACATTTGCCCTCTACAAATTTTATCTTGAAATTCCTTCAAAGTTTTCGGTAAATTATTCATATTTTCTCTTGGTAACTCATTCCAATCCCTGACACCCTTACCTAAAAATGAGAATCTTCCCACACCCTTGTGCCTGAAATCGAGTGCCAGCTTGTGGTCATGGTCATCTTTTCCCTTCCATGCACTACTTTTCATACCTATTGCAATATCTTTCCATGCCTCATCACCAGTATATGCCCTGTACACTCCCATGACCCTCCTCATCCTCCTTCTGTCTTGCAATGAATCCCATTCCAGCTCCTTTATCATATCCGTCACTGATTGCATTCTGCGATAATTTCCAGAAACAAATCTAGCAGCCCTTCTTTGCACCCTCTCCAACTCCTGTATTTGATACGTAAAATGAGGGTCCCATACTACACTACCATATTCGAACAATGGTCTGACCAAAGTTTTGTAACCCAATTCCTTGACTTCTCTCGTACATCCCCTCATCACTCTCTCCAACAAGTGCAGAACTTTGAAATCTTTTCCTACCACCTGTCCTATGTGTCCTGCCCAGTTAAGTTTGTTATCAAAAGTAATTCCAAGATATTTGCATTTCAAGTCTTCATCAAGCAATTCTTTCCCCACCTTATATTCATAATTAACCTTTTGTTTTTTTATTTGTGTATCTAATAAGCTGACTCTTCTTTGCATTTATCTTCATTCCATGTTTACCAACCCAATTAGATATCCTGTCCAGATCACCCTGCAACTGTTTACAATCCTCTATCGTTTTGATTCTTTTATACAGCATTATGTCATCTGCAAACAATCTAATTTCAGATAGTAAACAATCAACACAATTATTCATTAGAATAATGAATAGCAATGGTCCCAATACGCTACCCTGTGGCACACCCATTTTTACTTCCACTTCTTTTGATACTACATTTCCTACCCTAACTTTCTGTTTTCTACCTTTTAAAAATTCTTCTACCCAGCAAATGACTTTCTTATCCACTCCAATGGTTTTTACCTTATTTACTACCATTTTATGGCTTACTCTGTCAAATGCCTTAGACAGATCTAGTGCTACACTATCAATTTGGCCTCCCTTGTCCATTTCATCTGAAATATCTTGCATATATCCCACCAACTGAGATTCGCATGAATATCCTTGCCTGAAACCATGTTGCCTGCTTGAAAACCAATTACGTTCCTCACATATATATCTGATGTGGTTGCATATCAATCTTTCCATTAATTTACCTACCACTGATGTCAAACTGATTGGCCTGTAATTCTCATCTCTATTTCTCACCCCTCCCTTATGTACCGGCACTACTATTGCACTTTTCCAGTCCTGTGGTAAGCAGCAAGTGTCTAGACTCAATTTAAATAATATTTCAAGATAAGGTACAATGTCACATCCGGCTATCTTTAATATATCTGTAGTAATATTATCTTCACCAGCCCCTTTATGTTTTTTCAGCTTTCTTATTTCCTTCATGATTTCCTCAGGATGGATATCAAATTTTTTACTATCGTCATTTCTAATTGTGTTGTTAATCTCGTTCTCCGGATTAGACCCTCCTGTTTCTGATTCATTGTCCCTAATGCTTTCACTGAACCAGTTACTTAAAATCTCTGCCTTTTTCAAATCGTCAGTAACTTCTTCTCCATCCTTATCTATAAGTGTCTCTACATCCTCCCTTCCCCTCAGTTTCCTGATATAGCCATAGAAATTTCTAGATGCATCAGTCAATGGTCCCCCTGAACTGACAATACTCTTCATAAACCCATCTTTAGCCATTTTCTTTGCTGTTATTAAGTCCTTGTTTAGTTGTTTTAAATATTCCCTACTACCCTGCTGTCTCTTAACTCTGTTATGTTCTTTTCTTACCAACCTCTTTAACCTCCTCACTTCCCTATTATAGTACATAGGTTCTCTACTTCTCTTTATTTTTTGCTTTGGAATAAATTTTTCTTATTATCTCTTTGAACTCTTCCCACCTTGACTCTACTGTACCTGAGCCTTCCATCCATTTGCTGAATTGTTCTCTGAAATATCTCCTCAAATTTGAAACCTGTGCCTTTTTATAATTGTACCTATTTCCCCCTTCAATTTTGGCTGCTGGTTTACTGAATCCTCTAATATCCATCAGAACTGCTTCATGATCACTTATTCCTTCAGTTACTTGATACCTCAAAAGGTTTTCATCGGGCTTAATTAGAAATATATCCAATTTCGTCATAGTGCATTACCAGCGTTAGATTCAGTATTAAATTACTTCCCATACACAGAAAACTTTAAAATATAATTACAGTTACGTATTTTAATCAGGTCTAGTAAAAAATCAAGTATTGCATTTAGAATTCCCGTTGCTTTATTGTTACTAATACTAGTAAATCTATATTGTTGCCTCTACACAGCCATCTTGTATTAGGGTTCAGTATAATTCCTGAAAAATTTACCAATTCCATGTTAAGGTAGAGTGATGATTAGCTAATGCTTCTCACAGCTCGGTGTCGCAAAGCGACTTAGAGAATTTTTTATCCCTCGGAAATGAATAAGTTTGTGAATCACAAACATTCTCGGGCTCACCACATTAAGAGTTAGTTAATTATTACTTTCTTATTCCCGAATCTATAGCTTTTGAAAAAAATTGTTATATGATTGCTTAGGAACTTTTTTAAATCAATATACAAGAACTGAACAAAATTTTAGCGCTTTGTTTTTTATGGAAACGGGTCCATGGTTTTGAACAGAGGTCTAACTGTCTATTACTACACGATTTCATTACGGGCACGCATTCTTGACGTATGCAGCTGGGTTGACCTAGTGAATTAGTGGTCTGATGAATCAGCAGTTACGCATGTTATTATCTGATCAGCACTTCCACTATATATGGAGTTTCTGTCAATAGTGAACTTGAAGGGAGCAAATATTATTAGCCATTGTTCGACAGAGCTTCCGCGACAGGACTGTTGCCGGTATAACAAGAGTTAAGCAATTAATTACGAAAAAAACATAAACAGTGAAACTTCAAGTGTATTTAGGATTATTCCTTGACTATACTATTGCCGTATCATAATAAAATAAAATAAACTATTCACATTATATATAAAAAACGGGGAAAATTACGCAAACTTAATTTTTGAAATAGAAGCCAGCGTAACACAGTGCGAACTCTTCCCTATAGTTGGATGTTTTCAGAAGTGAATTGAAATTTCAATTCGAAATGTATGAACCAATGCGGTATTTGTGAGTTTTTTGTTTCCTTGATAACTAACCTTATAATAATTCTGATGATCACTGTTTTAGAAAGCAAATATGACTCAATCGTGCAAAAACCAGATAAATATTTTGCTTGTGTCAATAAACCGTAGCTAGGAACATATGTATTTCTTTTTATTCAATATGAGAAAAACCGAGCGTGGTGGTGTAACGGCTAGCGTTCTCGCCTCGCATTCGGGAGGACGGTGGATCGAATCCCCGTCCGGGAATCCAGATTTGGGTTTTCCATGGTTTCCCAAATTACTCCAGGCAAATGCCGGGATGCTTCCTTCAAAAGGCCATGGCCGAATTCCTTCCCATTCCTTGCCCCCCATCCTTTCCCGTCTTTAAAGACCTCGCTGTTAGAGAGACATAAAACAGATAAAAAAAATAAGAGAAAAGTGATTTGCAAATAAGAAAAATACAACTAGTCATTAGTTGTAAGTCTATTCATAATATGTTCTATTTAGAAGCAACAAATACAATAAAAGGGATTTATTTGTTGATAAGAAAAAAAGAACTAGTTGTTGGTTGTAAAAATTCCGTAATACGTTGTATTTGCATACAAGTAATAACTAGAAGGAAGATTAACAAAGAGAACTTGAGCCATGAACGAATGACAACAACAATGCTCTTCCTGAACAAACAATATTGCCTCGCAATGGCACATATTTGCCATTTGAGTGCTCGGTGAAGCATTCATTAAAAAGTGACATTAATCTGCTGCCAAATGTGGGTGGTTGTATTAAGCCGTAGCACGCGTTTTTGTGGTTTTATGTATCGTGGACTTCGGTGTCATTAAAGCAGGAAAGGGCTGAGGAAAACGAACGGGAGAAATTTGGGCGGATGGAGATTTGAAGCTACTGTCTCCATAATGCGAGGCCAAAACGTTACCGATTGGCTACTGTTCTCGTCAACACAATTTTTATCGCCATATTGCTGCTATCACCCTGCTCCCGAATACGACATTTCTTTGCAATCATAAGTATTATGGTTATAATCACACTTGTAAACGCAAATAAGTGGAGAATCAGTCACTTTCGTTCTACATATATCTTTCGGTGTGCAGACGTCCCGTCATATTCTTTATCTTTTACTCAATCACTCATTATTCAAGGTAACAAATTGTAACAACACCCAATACTTGGTGAATTAGAGCAGGTGATCAACATGGCTGATAATCGTGTCACACCAGCTAGCGCCCTACCACTACTCCTGTCGCGCATTGTGTTACCCTGCTGAAGAATTCTGGTTCGAGAGGTACTTGAGTACGGAGCCCAGCGCGCAGCCGCCGTCCCTGTCGCCCACTCCGCACGGGGTGGCAGTCGGGCGCTGCATGCTGCCCGCACAACACGTCTACCAGGGGCCGGACACGCCCGCACCAGGTAAACCAGAGCAGCACTCTACAAATAACTCCTGTCGAGACCTATTACTAGACACGCCGTATTTATGAAATTTAACAACTGCTATTTCGGCTGATGTCATTACTACGCAACAGTTGCAGCTAGCGGTGTTTTTTAGAGCTGTCAGGAAAGTATTTTGTTGAAAGACAAAAGCTCACAAGTTTTCTCCCCCGTAGAATTTTTTTTTTTCCATTAAAGTAATAAAGGAGTCTGCTATGCAAACGAAATACGTGTCTTACCGGAAAAACCTTGTATGGTTCTGCAATAAATCTTCTATTAAACTTTGCCTGGCACTTCACAAATGATCCTTAACAAATAACTGATACTCTGTGTCATCAGTAGATCGGAAAATAATGAAGTCATAAAAACATTTATAACATATTATGCAAAATTTTATGGCAGCAAAAATTGTTTATAATTTCAAGTTGGTTCAAATTATCAGTGCACAATTCTTAGTAAAAATATTAACAAAAATTGTGTCTAGTTTGATTTCTTTGTCACATTACTGAAAAAAAGATATTTCTGCTAGGAAGCGAACGCGGAGTCTTCGTAACAAACGCCGCTTTCTGTAGATGCTGTTTTCCAGGAACTCGTGGCTGTAGTGGAAATTATAATTCGTGAAAACTAATTTTTCTTACAAAATGCGGTGTATCTAGTTATACGAATTCACAGAAAGTTATTTTTTAGTGTTGGAAAGTGTAACAATTAAAATTCCTTATATTCATGTCTGACACACTTCTTGTTAGATTTACTGTCCGCTCTGGGACAAAGGTAGTTCTCGTTAGTCATAGTATCCACCCTGATAATAAAAATATTACAGCATGCAGGTGCATTAAAAATACTGTAATGTAATTAAACTCCGGAATCTCAGATACAGTGGCAGGACAGGTTACAGCTGCCCTGTAAAGAAGGTAAAACCTATCACAATTTTGAATTTGTCAAGTAGAAATACAGATTTCAAGAATGATTCCTTTTGCTTTTTAAAAATTATTATTATTTAATTATTACAACAGCACTGTACACTTCAGGAGTATTTTACTTTAAAGGAATTCTCTATACAGAGAAATTGTAAACGCATACAACATGCAACATGTTTTGGTCAAACATTCTCGCACTACTAAGAGTCAAGTACAACCGGCGAAAATTATTTTTAAAAAACTCAAAGCGTTTATTATATCATGTTAATTGGTAGTAGTTGAGATTTCAGTTACTGATATTTTAATAATATTTTTCTGTTTTTAATCACCACTGAAAAATTTTTCGCGCTCTTCCCTCACCTGTAGCACTTATAGGAATTACATCTTTCTAAAAAAATAATTGTTTTCATTAACAAAGTTTATAGTCTTTTCTCTCAGCTAATTTTTATACTTTTGTGTACTACGTATAAAATCAATGGTCATGAACACACTTGAAAAAAATTAAAAAAGTATCTGACTTACTGAGGCAAGCCGCTGGTTTTCTCTTGAATTCATCTCTAAGGTTCGAAATAAATGAATAAATATGAATATCAGTCTAACAGATATATTATTTGTATCTTAACATAAGTCTATACTGTACAGATCCACTATAAGAAAATCATTGTTCCTCTGGTGTAGTCTGTAAGGAAGCTTTTCAGGCGAACGATAGATTTTCACATTGCCGCTGGAGGATGAATGGTTAAGGTTAGGATTTGGCATTTTGGAGAAGGAGGATTCGATCCCAGTTCCAGCCATTCAGATTTTGGTTTTCCATGGTTCCCCGAAATAACTCCAGGCACAAGCCTGTATTATTCATCCAGAAAGGCTTTGGGCAATTTTCTTCCCTAGATCCGCCACAGGAGAACACGATCCAAAGCACTCCTGCGATCAATCCACCGCTGAGGGATGGTTTTAAAAAAATGCTCGCACTGGCAAGTTCCAATGGGGTAGTGGCCTATCATGTTGGAAAACGAAGCCAGGTAAGTGTGTTTGCAGCAAAGAGAACAGTCAGGTTCTTAACATTTCGAGATAGCTTTGACTGCCGACAGTGTTGTTCTGGAAGAAGGAAGGACATTAAAATCTGACGTTACTAACCGCACAGCACACATTCACTTTAGGGAAATCTCGTGCTCTACTGTTTCACATGGATGCTCGTTTCCCAAAATCCATGTGACGATTGACATGAGCATTGACCCATTGATGTGAAAGGTTGATTCGTCACTAAAAATGAGACGTGAAAAGGTTTCATCATCACTTCCCACGTCCAGCATTGCAACACAGAATTCCATCCGTTTTCCTTGGACACCATGTTTCACAGCCTGAAGCAGCTGCAGTCTGTACGGTTTCATGTGTAGATGTCTTTTGAGAAGACGCCATATAGTGGAACCGCTCATCTGAATCTCAAGGCTAGCTTTAGACATGCACTTCTTTGGGCTCCACTTTCACACCTCTTGGATTCTTCCCACGTTTTCTTCTGAAGTTCGCGGTCGGCCAGGGATTTTTCCCTTACACAAACATCCAGCATCCGTGAACTGTTGAAACCACCGTCGGATGTTTTTGGAAAAGGACGTGTAGTCCGTTAAGTCTCCTACAGAAAACACGTTCTTCTACAACCATAGAATTGGTCCTCGCGAACTCAAGAACACAGGAAGATTTTTGCTGAGGTGTTGGAATTTGAGCCTCACGCTGCATCTGCATTCCAGTGCTCCACTGTGAGCGGCAGGTAGGGTTGGGGAGGAAGGGGGCTCCACAGAACACTCTACTGGCAAATATTTGAAACTTGAAAATCCGCTCTTTGTAATGGCATGCTACTCGTTTCATTTAGTTGCTTGCGTACTGCGAAATAAAGATTCGAATCGGTTAATTATTACCGAAAGACCCTGTATTCTGGTAATTATCTGAAGAAAGGTATTTTTTAATACTGCAATATTCCATTAGTTTTACCTTTTGGCACTCAAATCTCCGAACTGTAACTTCCAAACTTTCTAAATTATCCCAAATAGAGATTCCTTTCAGGTATTAAAAAGTACTGAATACTTTTTTTTATTTTTAGAACTGATCTTACTGAGCCAGCAGGGTGAGCGGTGACTCAGGCTTGGCATTCGGGCAGACATGGGTTCAAGTCCTCGTCCAGCCATCGTGATTCCGGTTTTCCGTGGCTTCCCGAAATCAGTTATAGTTCCGTCAAAAGGCCATGGCCGGGTTATTCCCTGTTCCTTGTCCCCAGGGCGTAAGTTCAAATCCCAGTCCTGCCATCTTGATTTCCCTTTTCCATGATTTCACAAAATCATTCGAGGCGAAAGCAGGGACGGTTGCTTCAAAAAAGGCTGTGGCCGAATTCCTTATCCCCAGTCCTCTCCCTTTAATGACCTCGACGTCGACGAGGCATAATATCATAAAAGAAGACATTGCGACACAGTTCCCCAAAATTTTTATGCCATCGACTCATTCATGGAATATTTGCCTTTTTATCGACCCCCAGATGAAGCACTTAATAAAAAAAATTAAATCATTTTTGGCATTTCTGATGTTTAGCAAAACGTAAACCTGCATAACAACTCAACGAAAGAATTTATAGTCCCCATATCTTATAAAATCCACCATTAACATTAAAAGAAAAGATATTTTCCACTGTTATTATAATCTTAAAAAATAGTAACAAAATTATGGATAGATGGAAATTTGCCTATAGTTCTTAAACCGTACACATCATAAAACGTAAAATACACAACCATCTTTGAAAATTTAAAATAAATTGTATTGGACTAAAATACCTCTTACTCCTAATGGATACCTTAAAAATATTAACATGCCTATTTATTAAAATAGTTGATATTAATCGGATTGATTTGTCTGTAAAGCGGCAGCAAGATTATTGATATTCGGTTGAAAATGGTTAAGTTTTAGTCGCAAATACCACGGTTTTCCAGGTTCAATCTGATCCTCTGTTTTGTATTTCGAATTTTTATTGGAATATTTCAATTTTTCCTAGACAGTTTAATTGATTTAGTATCAATCGATACGCTTTCGACCCCCGTGTATTAATCGACACCTGTAGAAGTCTTAACGACCACTTTGGGGACCTCTACATTACGAGAATATAAACCTAATGTTTTATCTAGTTGAGACTCTACAAATACACATTGCTTTAAATACTTCTGACTCTTCATATACTATAGCAGAGGAGAGGATACTAATGGAACTCCAATTTTACTCCTTTAAAATACCTGGGTTCTGCTTACTGCGTTGTAATGTGTACCAGTTGGCTAGGTACGTCTGTTACACTGCAGGACGCTGAGACCGTGATGCGGAGAGCTGTTTCGTCCATACTCGTTTTTTTTTTTGTCTTCCAATTTCATCGACTGTTGTTCCGCGCGTCTATAAAAATAAAATGAAGCTTGCGTCGGTGGCAAATGAGACTTCTGGAACGAGGCACACTGCGGTAACTCAATAACCGTGCTCGGCGGTGGAGGGGGTACGACTCGTAGTGTTGCTCATACAGGCAGTCACACTTGCAGTCGGTTGATCTACAGAATATACTTCCTTCTATCTTTCTGATCGGGACAGAATTTTTTGAGTTTTAATTGCAACCTGGTTTATTTTTGAAACAAAGATAAAGGCTGTAGATTGTTTTTTTTTTTTTTTTCTTTTTTTTTTTTTTTTTTTTTTTTTTTTTTTTTTTTTTTTTTTTAATGGCATTCGGCAACGGAGGCCATACAGCCAGCTCAATGTGTATTTTTTTCCAATGTATGGACGCCACAGGACGGACAGGACATTCACACAGACACACAACACTTTACATCCATGCCCGCGGCCGGATTCGAACCGGCGGCCTTCGGTACGTGGAGCTAGCACTCTAGCCCCTACGCTACCGAGGCCGGCTCTGTAGATTGTTACTCGTTCGCGTAAAATCAAAACTGTTTGCTTTCTAAATGTGCACTAACACAGTAGTACTAAATTAACAGATCTCGCACTTTTGGAATCTGCCATAAATACTTTGCTAAACTCTTTGTTTACATCTACGTGTTTCAGATAATGACGAACAAGAGTAATAAATTGCAATAAATTAAATTACTGTAGTGTGATACATTTTAATACTTTTGGCTGTGTGGTGACAGTTTCAAACTTTCGTTATCCATACCAAGAGGACTAATTATGTCCCAACCTAAATAAAATTCCATATTTAACAAGTAGCCCTAAAAGTCATTACCTGATTATACTTTGGAGCATCTAGTTTCTTAGCATAAAGCTCCATTTTAATGTATACTAATTTTTCCTCTTAATAACGTTTTACATAATTATGTTTTTCAATTCTCGTAAATAAATACTACAGTAAAACATGCAAGTAATCATCGTTATCTCTTTGTGAATATTTCCAAAGTTTCTATGACTGGGAAACACGAATTTTCGCCTCAACTAGTAGAAAACACTCCCCAAATAATCGATTGGGTAATCTAACACGGTGGCAGCCAGCTCCTCTTCAGGTCTCAACGTATTTTAATTATAGTGCCAATTGAACGCCGACAAATTGTGATATACTTAGAGGTTATTTTTCAGATCTCACGAAGAAAATTTAATTTGTTTTCGCTAATAACAATCATTATTGAGGAATCTTCAACTTCGATTTAAACCAAGTAAGAAACTGATTATAACGTCAATATCTAAACAGGCTTTTTGTATGATCTATGGTATACAGCTTGCTTTCAGGCCACATTTTTTACATATAATTTTTTTTATTTCACTTCTGTAAACTTAGGTATAGAAAATATTTCAGCTATGACAGATTCCAACTGTGTGAATTAATCTTAATGAAGAATCAATCAATTTGTATATTATATGGTATATTAAATAAAGGTTATTATTTTCGTGTGTAATGATTAATACAATCAGAAAGGCGTTACTACTTGCTTGCTATTTATAAACAACACAATGAAATTATAGACTTGATGTTCGATAGTGATGAAGTCTGGAATGCGAGTTCCAAGGATAAGAGCACTCAGACGAGAAGATAATTATCGATAAGCTGGAAGAGAAGGAAATTTATACTATTTATTCACAACAGAAAGATTCGCCAGTATAACGACTCTTCAACTACGTTTTCATTAAATTAACGACTGCTAAATAAACAAGTACATGTTGTGGTATTTCAAATAACAGATAACTGTAATAGTTACTTGGCACGCTTGTTTAGGAAGTTAAGTATTACATTATAAACTTACAAGAGGTTAAAGTAGTAATATTAGCCTCAAAATAGGTCCACAAAGTAGAAAACATGTCCAAGATTGATAATTCGTGTATGCTATTTTATGATACTGTAGTTTTATTTAACCTCGCAACGAAATATTATTCTATTGTCTAAATCGGTGTCTCCATGAACGTTTGTAGATGAACTTGCTACTGACATAAACAGAAACGCAATGTGCGCGTTTTCACAGTTTCAAATAATATGCCCGAGGCTCTACTAGAATCAATAAAAAACTGTCAGATGGTTGAAACGTGATTTCTGGCTGTTGTTGATACTGTGAATATATCCGGATGAAAAAGTCTGGAAACAACAGTGGCTTACTTCATACTGGCATTTGTTACGAACTGTACCTTAGCTGTTTCGTTCTAGAGGGAAGTGTAACAGTAACCTGTAAATTACTACATTACATACTTAAACTGTACTTTTGAGTGTAAAAGTTTCCACTATTTAATCGAGCAATTGCTATCACATTGACACAAAAGTATGATGCTAAAGGAAGTGTGGACGGCACAATAGTTTTTTATTTACACATTGGCTGAATCTTTTATTTGAATCTGTACTCCTATGAAACACAATACTTCGCAATGTGTTCAGACCAAACATAAAATTATAAGCGAGTAATTCGCGCACTTTAATGGACGGAATATGAAAGACTGCATAACAGGTGCTACAGGAATGGACAGGATAAGGAACGAAACGATTAGATACACAGTAAAAGAGAAACTCTTACAGGAAATGAGATGGCCGAAATAAAATGGTATAAACATATTAAAAGAATGGAGGAGCATAGAATACCAAGATACGAGGAGGCCAGAGGAAGATCAATGGTACATGGTTGAGAGAAGTGCTGAAGAGAGGAGAGGACTGTACCAAGGTGGTGAGAGGACAGAAGAAAATGGAGATGATTTAGGCACAAAGCAGACCTGTTGATGATAACTACGAATCTCAAAAGTAGCTTTCAGTTGATTAGATGAAATTTACAAAACTGCCAGTTAAAACATAAATCAAAAGAGAGAAACATTTTAAATTTTGCAATAAAGTAAAACTGTGTCAGACAAAAAGCATTCGGTGGATATGAATGCGTGAAAACAAAAACCGGAGACACATAATTTGGGTACATTAAAATACTATCATGAGCAAAAGATATTTTCGAAAATCTCTCAAAACTGGTAGAAAGTATCATCCCCTGTCAAGGAACTGACCAAATACGTCGCCAGATTGAGTCGATTACCCTAACATTAAAGTTGATTTTATAATACCACGTGATCAACGATTTATGAGTAAACTCACTCCGTAACAACGCTCGTGGTCCAAAAGGAGTTTATTCCAATGTAGTTGCCTATGCCCTGCCGATAAGTTGCAGGAAAGTAGATCCTAGTCGAGTTGTGGCGAATCTGGATTGCTGGTTGCCGGGTTGCCGCAAGACAGGCGCTAAGCCGGCCGGAAGACTGATGTTAACTGCCTGCGAGAAGCCGCGTAGTAAATAACACAGATACGCATCAACCTCCTGTGCTCTCTTAGGAGACTCCTGGGAGACTAGAAAGTGACGATTGCCTGTAAAGAGCACCTTACTACCACCACAACAAGAAAATAGGGAATAAAAAAGGTAGTATGTATGAAAAATTAACTCGTTTTTTAATTATAAATGTACGAGCACTGATTATAATTACAGTGGCATTAAAACCACAAGTCTGTACTAATTTTTATTCTTTTTGGTGTAATTATCCTATTGTTCATAGGTTGATACTGAGTTTTAGCAGTCAAGGTGGAATTTTCAGCACACTTTGTGGAACTGTGGCAACATTAGACTGTATAGATGTTACAATGAATTAAGGACCAATCCAAAAAAAGGTATGCCTCTTGTTTTGATGAAATAGCTAAACTTGTTTCATAAGAATACTCATTGCAGCATTGAGGTGATTTTTAATACAGGTCGTTTCAAAATGAATATCTCGGTTTTAGGGATTTTCAAATAGTTTTATTTTCATATAATTTTTAATCATTATTATTATTTTAGGAATGGCCTCAATCCGCTTTAACAGCAAACTTTCTAATTTTTCGAAAACCGACCAAGTAAAGTATGCTTGATAAGAATAGAATTTGTTATAATGTGTCCCCTATGTTTTATAGATTCATATAGTATTTTACAGAGTTTTTACGTTTAGTGAATGATAGATATTGTAATGGCGCCTTTCAAATTCCTCAGCCATATTGAAAGTTACAGAATTTAATAAATATACTGAATTTTATCCTCCGTTAATACACCATAGCACACAAGTAGCAAATTATTTTTTTTCTGCTCATATGTCGTGATTATAAGTGATACATAATAAATACTCTTCTCGGATAAACCAATTAATTTCATCGTTCCGTTTCATTATTGCTGAAAGTCCAAGCAACCATTACAACCGAAATTGAACACGGTTGTTTTTTCTGATTTGTGCGTGAGAGAGGTTCCCCCGACAGCATTAGTGGCGGGGCAAGAGAACAAGCTGCCACCAATTAGAGGGCTCACCAACGGCTTCTTCCAATTACGTAGCAGCTCTCTGCAAACTGCTGCCGTCAAAATCAAAGCTATTAATATCCTTTCGTAATGATTAAATCACTAATGTAATAAAGAAATGCGATAGTTAAAAAAGCTTAACACAGCTTAAATTGTCTGTTTATCTTATTCTGGTTTTTACAGAAATTATTTTTAAAAATAATGTTGGATGCCAACTTTACAGAATAATCAGTAGAGTTGCTGTTAACTGTTATGTAGAGCAACAATACCAGAAATTCGTGGAAAGAGTTGTGAATGATTATTATAATTTGTTATAAGAGTGAACTCAAAATTATAAAACGCATTAATAAAGCCAAAAATAGTGTATAACATCATTTTCCAGCACATTAAAATCTGAGATGAAAGGCTGCACGATTAAAAACTAGTACAGAATATTACAAAATTTGCTTCTTTGTTGACAGTAATTAGCGTTTGTTGGAATTTGTATCTTACGGTCATTCGCTCATCACAAAATTCCAGCATTTGAAAAATCCCAGAAACTTTCATATCTGATGTAAGAGTTGCAAAATATTATTAGTAACACTAACTGGTAAGTTAAATACATCATCGTTCGGAACGAAATGGTTCTAATTAGTGAAAGCAGTTTCATGAGAAGACCATTTCCATAGTTACTACGAAAACACAGCCATCTTCCCACCCTTCATCACTGATTGGTTATAAAGATGCGTCGTTAACACAAAATATAGTCTGCTTTCAGAAAAGCTACGAACGTACAGATTAAAAGGTAACCGTTGTAAGCCTTTTCTATTCGCAGAGCAAACGGAGGCTCTTAACTGGCTATTCTCTTAGCTAAATAAATAAATAAATTTCTCGCCTGTCTATAAAGGGAAAAAGGCGGAGGTATTCATTTAATAAGGTTGCATTAAAACTTTAAAAGGAACTGATTCAGGGTAATTCCTGGATCATTTCCAGATATCGTCCTTTAAACTACTCTTTTAAAAATTTTGGTTCAAATTTTCATAATTACTTTACAAATTCTGATAATTTCCGATGTATAAAACAACTTTTAAATGACAAAGTACATGTTATTAACGGAGAACAACAGTACGCGAAATAATGCCTCCACGTCCAGCATTCAACAGAGATGTGAATTACTCTTTTTATTGAACGGTCCATTTAAGAGTTATTAAGAACGGAAACATTAGGGGAATAATATGAAGAAAAAAAAATATTCACTTTTCAAAGAAATAAGTCGTTTTATCACGAAATTTGAAAAACGAAATGCTACTTCTTAAGCCAATAAGAAACTATCTGTACATTGTGGATCATTTTCCTCAATTGCTGATAATATTAATATATAAATACAGTCTACGCAATAGAATATTTGTTCATTTATTTATTTGCCACACGCGTTTCAAATCTTTACTGAAGCATCTTCAGCAGTTTTCTTGTTGACTGTATATACATGTTACAATATTGTTATGTTTTACATTTTGAACACTGAAGTTTTTATACAAATTATTATCTACTTACAATTTATAAGATTATAATTTGTACAAACACTTCAATATTCAAAATGTAAAACATAAAAATATTGTAACATGTGTACATAACCAACAGGAAAGCCGCTGAAGATGCTTCGGTTAAGAAGCGAAAGGCGTGTGGAGAGTAAATAAACGAAAGAAAATTCAGTTGTTTAGGCTGGATTTATTTATTAATAAAATAAATTATATAATTATTTATATGAAATTATTCATGTGTGGCATGAGATTTCTTGCACTTACTGCTATCTAGGTGACCGTGTTAAGGGTATTGCCACGGGTTTGGAATAGAATTTAGTATAATACAAAGTAGTAACAAGAAGACGTATCTCTTAAGATCTATTAAATACACAGACTCTAACAGTGAAA
The DNA here is from genome assembly GCA_031002005.1 of Vandiemenella viatica. Lineage (NCBI taxonomy): Eukaryota > Metazoa > Arthropoda > Insecta > Orthoptera > Morabidae > Vandiemenella > Vandiemenella viatica. The sequence continues at coordinate 35,789,396 of JARYHS010013631.1, read as the reverse complement.
AAATGATTTTAGGGACAAAAAATAAATTTTTAGGGTCACAAGCTAAGAACACATGACCCGATGTGGTTGAAATACAAACTTTATCTGTATGCGACCCTAAGAGTTCACTTTGCAAAATTTAAAGAATATCCACTGAGATTGCATTCAATGCATTAGTGCCCTGCCCATTTCAACGTGTCACCAAGTCCTTCCATCAGTACAACATATTATGTTCCAATAATTTATGCGAGCTACCGATTAGTTTCAGTCCATGTATATTATTCAGCTCGGTCACAACTATATAATCATCCACGTATTATGGCGTGCGTAAATCAGAACGACCAGCGACATTCTGACAAATCCTCCGCTACAAACACACCTGCCAACGTATAAATCCTGCCTACCTATCAATGCAACTTCTAGGATTCCAAAAATTAAACAGACTACTGCACCGGTAACGTTAAACTATTTCATTAAGTTACTTAAATATATACACACATTGTAACTATAATATATAACTCACAAGAAATTATGGTATTACCAAGAATTAATTTTAGAAAACGTTTTTTTGTGGCTAAGATGCTTCGATGTATCAGCCACTAAATACTGAGTCGCATTAGGCACACAAGCTATTATAAACATATGATCAGATCTTTAATTTGACTAAAGCGTTTATAGATTTTCTGATACATAAAAAGTAAAGAGTAGTTTTCTCCAAAATAGACCGATATAATGTTCACAGTAAGATGTTTGGAAGTGTTCATTAAAAATTCTATCTTCGCGAAAGGTTGCTAGACACTGTCGATTCGAAATTCTAATGCACAATTTAGAATAACTGGCTGGGCTGTAAAGGCTGGAATTTAAATATTTCTGGGGAAAAATCTGGAATGTGAAAAATCCAATGTTGGAAAAAACTATGGAAGTGGATGCCTAATCTTAGCTTCTCTTTACTTGATGTAATATGGCCGAAAACGAGAACTCGAGAGTAAATCAAGATTAATATTTAAGGAACATTCTTCCAGTTCCTGTCAGCATAAAAAAGTATTGACATCGTTTTAAACAGTAAAGCAATCTCTATCGCGTTTATTTGAATCTCTATTTTACAGTTTTCCAATCCTCGTCATATGGACGACACGGTTGAACAGACGCAAGTAAGTGAAGCCTTGAATTAATGAGCCACTCTGGCGCACTAAGCTCCTGTTATATCGTAAGATGGTCATGTCAGCTAAAAAGACGTCTGCAATTTCTAAAGCAAGACAGATGTAACATTATTACATACTCCTCCGAAGCCTATTTCAGACTCAGAAAAAAGTGCTTAATTAAAAGTACCGTGAGAAATAATCAAGCCTAAAATGTGAGGAGGCAGACGTTTTCAGAACAGCTAGATACAAGAAATAGAAGAATCGGGTACTTACAGCAAATTTAGAGAACGCGAGTGACATTTAAGATGGAAATGAGTCAAGCTGGAGCCGTTTTTTTTTTTTTTTTTTTTTTTTTTTTTTTTTACGCCTCTTTTCGACTTCGAGGTTGTTCAGTCTGCCAGTAAAGGCCCCTGCCAGGCAGACCTCACACACAACGCGCCTGCACGCCGGGATACATATACGACTCCAAACAGGCGCAGAGGAATCAAAACAAACCAGGAAAACAAATAGAATCATCTAGAGGCTAAGTGGGACTATTTCTTACAGAGGTCGCCGTACTACCACACAACGGAATTCCTGCGCCAGGCCGCCTATATAAGCGTAGCCGGCCGCCCACCGCCAGTTCCGGCCGGACCGCGGAACCAGCTTCAACTACAGAAGACCACCGGAAGTTCGCGAAAAGTAGAAGCCGTCTCTCTCTACCCCGGATCAGGACCAGGCTAAATTTCTCGACGGTCATCCGCTAACTGTACCACATTTGTTATTGTTTACCAGTGTCTGTGTACATAGTAATAAACCTCAAGGAACCATTAAGTGTAGTTCACTTCAGTGGCGACAAGGTTGGGATAAGAACTCTCGACCATCATGGCTACGCCAGCAGCACCTACGGAATGGCAACAGTTCCTCCAAGGACTTCTACATCAGTTCTTCGAATCTCAGAGACAACTGATTGCGGAAGTCAGGAATCTCCGCCAACCCACAGCCCCGCCTCCGTTCCCAGCATTCAACGACGACGTCGAAGAATGGGAGACCTACGAGAAGCGCATAAAACAACACTTCGCAATTCATCACATATCCAAAGAACAAGACCAGCGTGCATATTTCCTTTCCTGGAACCAATCGAAGATGTATGTCTTGCTCACCAAACTTCAGCCACAAGACCCCGACACCCTCACCTTCACGACCATCTGTACGACACTGAATGCATACTACAGACGCCGGTACCATGTCGTCGCGGCCCGCGTCGAATTCTATCAATGCCGGAAGAAGCCCGATCAGACGTATCGCCAGTGGGCGGCCGAACTCCAAGGCCTTAGCAGAAAATGTAAGTTTCAAACTCGTTGTTCCCACGAATCCTACGCCGACGACATGGTGCGTGATCACATCATACAGGCTGCACCAGATGCCGCACTCCGGCATGACGCCCTCAAGTTAGAGGACCCATCCCTGGAGCAGGTCATCGAACTTGCCTACAAATTCGAAATATCTACGGCCGCAGATCGCCGCCTGGAGTCCTGGGCGGATGTGGCCGCAATCCGAACCGACGTAGAGGACACACAGGGACGTCGCCGCCATCCAGAGCTCCCAGTCGCGCTCCTCCCGACACCACAACCGGGGACCGCTTCCTCAGAAGGACATCGAACCGGCCCGTTCCGGCTGGGGCACCAAGTCTCGGCAGCAGCAGCGGATCCCGCAGCGCCGACGCCGCAGCCCGCTCCGCCTGCCCTCCTGCCCCGCCTGTTATTCAGCACATGAGAGGGAAAATTGTCCGGATCGTTGGGCTGAATGCTCACGTTGCGGCAAGGAAGGACACCTGGCGTCCGTCTGCCGCACCAACACCACCAATGCCAATCCCGGCTCTCGCCGCCCAGGGTCTTACCAAGACAGGTTGAGCGGCGCACCTATGGATATCAATCAGGTAGACACTTCCACAGCATCCAAACTTTTTATTGACGTTACGGTCAATGGCAAGCCCCTGCGCCTACAAGTTGACACAGGAGCAGCAGTCTCATTGCTTAATTATACTACTTATGTGCAAATTGGCTCGCCCCCCCTCTCGCCGGCCCCCAAGCGCCTCCTGACATACAACAAACAGGAAATAGCACTCCTGGGACAATTCACAGCAAACGTCATGTATAAGTCTGTACATCGTTCAGTCCCCTTTTTAGTAGTTAACAGTTCTCTCACAGCAGACTTATTTGGACTGGACGCTTTCCGCTTATTCGGATTTTCAATTGAGGATAACATACACCTCGTATCTCAGCATGTTCCTTTTCCTGAAGTGGACGCCCTTTGCACCGAGTTTCAGGACCTGTTCTCACCAGGCGTCGGCTGTGCAAAGGACTTCGAAGCATCACTCCAACTCCGGCTGGACGTACGGCCTCGATACTTCCGGGCACGCCAGGTACCCGTAGCGCTCCAACAACCACTTCAGGAAGAACTTCAACGTCTCCAAGACGAAGGGATCCTCCCAGCCGGTGCGGTTCAGCCCCTGGGCCACGCACGTTGGTCATAGTTCAGAAGCCAGGACGCCGCTTACGTCTCTGTGGTGACTTTAAGACCACCGTCAACCCGCATCTGCTGGTAGACGACTATCCACTTCCGAGACC